>OY744525.1:101014627-101057174 GCA_963556195.1 Sepiola atlantica | reverse complement strand
AACGTGTCACTACTGCGGAAAAGCAGGACACATAGAGGCTATTTGTCCGACCAGAAAAAGGGACAACTTTACTAGAGCCGGTTTCTTTGATAAACCCCAGGGGTTGGTCGCAGTTAAAAAGGGCCCTTTGAAAGGTCACTCACAAATACCCATGAAGGGGTATGAACCCTTTATGTCCAAGGGAGCCATATGTGTCGTGGGTGAGCCCACGAGAAAGTCAAGGGTGAGGATATTACGAGACACTGGAGCGACCCAGTCCGTAATATAAAAGAAGTGCTTGCCACGTGGTGCTACTACAGCTATGGGCGAAATCACTACGATACGAGGAGTTGGGAATGGCCATGTCAACATTCCAATCCACAAGGTCGCCCTCAAGTCCGAAATTGGGCAAGGCACCATAGAATTCGAGGTAGTGAATAATCTGCCTATGAGAGGCATATCGATGATTCTCGGCAACGACTTGGTCGTGGATGAAGTCAAACCCCCTCCTGGAGCGAAGGAGATACCGAAGGCCGAAACGGTGAGACCGAGAACTCCCGGTGTGATACCATTGGTTGTAGTCACACGGAGAAAGCCCCAAGGAACCGAAGTAGAACTCGCGAAAATAACGGCAATTCGCCCAACCCTGGTCCCCAACCGGCGACCCTTCGAGAAATCGATTTTACGGACGTTACAAAATCGCCCGAAAGGCTGGTGTCTCTCGTTACGTACTTAACACGCCCGACCGCCGAAAAGCTACGCAGCGGTGTCATGTGGCTATGATTAGGCTGTATGATTAGGTAGAATCTGTTGAACCCTGGCTCAGATATATATATAGCAGTCCAAATGTCTCCCACTACAAAACAGTAAATTAGATTAGGTTAGGTAAACTCCAAATTAGGGTTACGAAAAAGGTCTCGCGACGTGAGTCTTTTAGGGTAGGTGTTACAAATGAAGGGAGACCTATCGAAAATTAAGAGTAGGAAACTGCGAAAGACATCGGTAGTATATATACACATATATATATATATATTCAGATAGGATTCCCTATCTCCAACCGAACACAAATTAATGTAAACTTTGATCTCAGCCTGCAGTCCAGGCAGCTTGCTTGCTTTTATTTAAAGTTTAGTGTGCCAGGTGACAAGCAAGCAAGTTAACAAGATCCACAGAGTTTTATTATTAAAAAAATGCACCGAGATAAAAATTGCTCAAAAGTCACCAAGATTATTGGACCATTCAAAAATAAATGCCTTTCTTTTTCATGGTGGGGCTATTGTAAAGAAGCACTTTTTCGTACACAGTTTTTAAATCGAAATATTTATTGTTTTACTTAATGTTGTACGAAAAATGAGTAAACGAGGATCGTTGATATATCAACGCCATATTGTGTTTGCCGGCCAAGTGAGATAACTCTAAATTTGCCGGCAAACACAACGTCCAAGATGGTGTAGATATATCGACGATCCTTGTTTACTCACCTTTTGGCTAAGATCAAAGTGTAGTATCTGTTCCGATGGATACTGCACCCCATAGACTGATATTGTCTTGGCCTTCGGGGCTTGATTTACGCCGGTCTATGGGTCTGTCCTGTGCAGTTCTAGGAGGTCCACTCTCCCAGGCCTCGCCTTCCCTCTTTGAGGAGGAGTAAGTTTATTGCTTACTGCCTGAGGCGCCCCTACTGGGGAATGCTGACGGGGCTGCCCAGGCAATTTTTAAACCCCACTTTCCCGACCCGACCTTGGGTCACATCTTACTTGTGGGAGTAAGATAAAAACTGGTATTGTGCCTAACTCCTGGAGAGGAGTAAATCAATACTCATAACATTTGATTTTCTTTTGCAAAATAAAAATACTTGATCAATTTACATGATTTTATGTATACGATACATGCTTTCCGTCATGGGTACGCATATCAAAGATATTTCTTCATTTTTTTTTCATGTCAATCGAATTCTAAACTTGCACCGAATTATCAGTACTTCTATAGGTTGGGACTCATATAAAAAAGTTGAACCGTTGATATACAGTATATTAGTACTGACATTAACTGCAACAACCTTTTCATTTTTTCCTGACTTAAGGTCAGGATGAATTACCCCCCTCCCCGTTTTAAGAATGTGTTTAATAATTTTCTTCCAATCATTAAGCAAATCACCTTTATTTAATTTTTAGAAAGTTTTTTCAACGTTATTTTTGTTTTATTAAACACAATAATTTTTGTATCAAAATTATATTGTCTTTCATTTCTCGAATGAAAACAATATTTTGAAGACGAAAATAAATTTTATACAAGTTTTCTATTTTTTAGTTTTGTTTTTTATTGGCTTTTTGAAGGGAAACGTTTTTATATCAAAAAAGTGTCACATAACATCTTTTAACAGACTTTTATTGATTGAATCGATAAATGAAAAAAAGTTCATTTTAAATATTTAAAAAAAAAACTAAAATATAAAATAGTAGGTAAATTCCTATTTCAGTCATGAAAATGATTTAAAGTGAAATGGGTTTCAGTATTAATCGCACACATTTTTTGTGAATGTGTACGAATATGGTACCCACATGCGTCATCTGTAAAGCAGAGATCACGTACCATTAATGGCACCGGTTTTACGTCCCTTACAAAAAAGAACCGAGTCATAGAAAAACATAGCTTAATGTTAGAGAAGCGGTATTTGTTAAATTTTTCGTTGCAACAAAAACATTGTTTATTTTACTGTTTTTTGAAAAGAAAAAAAAAGATTCTTTCTATTTTTGTAAATACATTTAATTAATTTTGAAACTCAAAAGGAAAAAAAATCACATTTGTTACATTTTTCATTTAAAAAAATGTTTTTAAAAAATTTCTGTTTAAATTATTTATTTTTGGACAATCACTTGTTTGTTTGTATTTCAAATTCAATGATTTCAATTTCAAAAAACGAACCGCCCGGTATCTTTTTAGGCGGGACGTTAAAACGGTGCGATTAATGTCACGTGATCTCTACTTTACAGTTGACGCATGTGCACATTCACCACATTTTTATTTTTAAATATTTTGGGCACTCCAGAGTCAGCGTGCCAATATTTCGAATTCACAACAGCAAGCCGGTCATAATTTTTAAAAAGTCAAAATCTGTTTCTTGTAAAACTTTATAATAAAACCTTGCTGAAATGAGAAGTTTTGTATTTTTATTTTAAATAATTTCTTTTAGAAAAATAAGTAATCAAATAAGTGGGGTTTCTTTTTGAAACATTGAAATATGAATTGTTCGACCAATCATAGTGTTGTCGGATCGCAGATATTTAAAAAAAAATCCATTTTTACTTCATTTTTGTTTTCATTTAAAAAAATTAACCAGCAAGTTTAATAATAATCTTTTACATGAAAAAGATTTTGAGTTTTAAAAACTATGACCAGAGAGACAGTCTATTGATTGCGGCTTACTGTTGTGAATTCGGAATAGCGGCACGCTGAGTCAGAGTCGAATATTTTTCTGGAGTGCCATTTTTTTTTCACTTGAATCAAAATAAATAAATAAATAAAATAACAATATAAACACTAAGTTAAAACACATTTCAGCATACACATAAAAGTTCGAAATGAAAACTAAACCGGGAAAAGATAGTCGCTATTTCTATAAACAAGTTGAGAAAGAGATTAGCTATGGAAATATGATAACTGAAGTTCATCATTGTTTTAGTTAAAGGACAGGGTTATTAAATTGACTAATAGTTCTAGCTTCTTTCTTGACTTGTTTATAAAAATGGGGACTATATTTTCCCGGCCTAGATTTTATTTCCGTTTTCACATGTTCGATTAAATTGCTATAACTTAGTGTTTTTAATGTTTATTTTTAAAAAAAACCTAAACATGGTTTAAAACTAACGAAAAAAACAAACAAGCGATTTGCATACGCCAAAGAACTGAAAACAAAACTGCTGCCCACGGGAGAGGAGGGGTATTATGTTTTGTGAAGACAAGCGTTAATTAGCAGGTTATTATACTTAAGTACTTGCTAAACTCATCTTCAAAGCTGTGTTTTTTTCTGTAGAGACGTTTCGCCATCCTCCAATATACAATGCCTGGTCACCCATCTGGTCCTGGCCAGGCTCAACATCCTTAACTTAAGTGATCTAACGAGAATCTGCGTGCCAACGTAATTATGCCGTATGCTCGAAATATGTCCTTTGGAAATAATGCTAAGACAATAACGAAATCGTTTCACTCTGAATAATTTACGTGACTGAAATAGGAATTTACCAAATAGTATTTCGTAAAAATTAGAAAACCGAATTATTGTCAGTTTCTTTTTTATTAGAAAAGTGTTCTCATATGCAAAATCAGAAAATATCAAGAGAAAAATTAAAAGAAAATAACAAAAAAAATTATCGAGAAGAGTAACTTATCTTGCCTTTGGTAACATTTATTTGTTGCCTATTTGTATTTTTTGTTTTTCATACCTTTTTTTGTTCTGTTAAATTGCAGTTCGATTCCTTCTGTCTGGAATTGAAAACAAAAATGTCTATTAAGCCAAGAAAACTGGAACTTGCAATTCCGTCGTAAAATGAGCGAAAAATAGTGACAAAAATTAAAGCGCCGATTCACCCCCTTTTTTACCTATTGTTTCGTCTGATCTGCTTTCATCGCAGAAAGAAAGAAAATAATGAAGTGTCAATTTAACTAAAGGTTTTAAAGTTGAATATCTTCAAGAAACGGGAAATTATTTTGTTATCAAAAATGGAGAAAATAAATCATTCATTCAAAATAAACTAGGGATCTTTCTGCTTTTAAGAATAAAAAGTGTTAACGGAAAATAAAAGACCATTTCTCAAAGAAAAGATATCATGTAAAAATATGAATAGGGCAACTAGCATATGAGAAGGAAAACTCTGAAATACCACGATTCCCTCAACTTGGGTTTAGCAACTTCTCTTAATTAACAAATACTTACTTGTTTTTAAAATGCTCGTGGGGTGACTGCGGTATTCTGCAGGTAGAGTTCACTCAACTCTCCGACTTGCTAAGACAAGAAATGGCTACACGGTGTAGCACGACATTTTCTAGTGAACGTCCTTTGTTCATGAACAAACAAAATGAATACACCATTGATTGAAAAAATCCACACAAACAAATCAGAGAATAATGTCATTATAATTAATTATAATTAACTTCTCAGTATTAATTAATTAATAAATAAACGGGCGCTCTTCTAATATGTCATCTACCGAATATTCAGGGTAATTGTTTAGGGTTACAAAACATTCAGTAAATCACATATTGAAAAGAACTTCAATAAATCTTTATTTTTTTTAATTTTATTAGAAAAAAACTTGTAGATTTTTAAGGCCACTTTAATTACCTTACCCCGCCACTTTCATTTCAAGGAGGATATCTGTATGATTAAACCCATAATCGAAACCCAGGGCCCAACTTTTACAAAGAGATAATACCCAGAAGGGGCGGATGATTATATATATATATATATATAAATTCTTTGTAGAATGGTAGGAAAAATCCCAGCAGAGTGCTCGATTAATTAAGAATCAAAGTTAAAAATTAAGAGCATAATATTTATTTATTCTGGTACAGAAAAACTAGTACAACATTCGTACCGTCGGTTTCAAGCACGGAAGGTCTTACTCATCCGGCTCTCTTCAGCTTCTGTTGTCATCTGTTTTGGAAATGTGAGGTCACATGACACTCTTGTTGGGACGCGTTATTTGCTCAGTGTGTTGTGTGTGTTTGTTTAAATTTGAATTTAGTGTTATAAGACCGTTGAGATTTAAAACACGGGAGAAGAAAGAGAATTCGAGATTAAAGGGAATAAAAAGGGGAATAAAAAAGGGGGGTAAAAAATAAAAAAATATATATATGAAAAAAATATATATATATATATATAAATAAATATAAAAAAAATATTTAAAAAAATATAAAAAAAATATAAAAAAATATAAAAAAATATAAAAAAATATAAAAAAATATAAAAAAAATATAAAAAAATATAAAAAAATATAAAAAAAAATATAAAAAAAATATAAAAAAATATAAAAAAATATAAAAAAATATAAAAACGCAACCACAACGGAAACACATTAGATAGATTTAGAAAAGAATTAACAAACACCTTCCATAATCTCGGCTTCAAAATTACCATTAAAACAAATTTAGACCAAGTAAACTTCCTAGATACCACACTGAACCTTAAAAACAATACACACAAACCTTTCCACAAACCCAATGAAACACTCCAATACATACACAAGGGATCCTGCCACCCCCCCACCATCTTTAAAAATTTAATCAATAATATTAGCCAAAGAATCTCAAACCTTTCATCCAGTCCCGAAATTTTCAACCAAGCAGCACCATATTACAACAAAGCGCTCCGCGACAGCGGGTTCAGAGAAGAAATCTCATACACCCCCAACCGAGACCAACCACGGGGGACCCGCAATAGAAGGAGATCGGTGATCTGGTTTTCCCCACCCTATTCGACCAATACCAAAACAAAGGTAGGCCAACTTTTTCTCAAGTTGCTCGACAAACACTTCCACCCCACAAATGAATTACACAAACTTTTTAACAGAAATTCTGTTAAGATCAGCTATTCCACTGCCCCTTCAATAAGAAAAATTATCTCTGCAGAACCCAAAACAATTACAAACGCAGGCTGCTCATGCCAAGACAAAAACAACTGCCCCCTGGAGGGAAATTGCAAAATCAATTCAATCATTTATGAAGCAACCGTCACAGACCAGAATACCAGTAATGCAGAAAAATATATTGGGATGACGAAGGGAAATTTCAAACAAAGGCTATATGCACACAGAAACTCCTTCAGATACAAAAACAAGGCTAATACGGCACTCGCGACCCGAATATGGCAGCTTAAAGAAAAAAACACACCCTTCACCATCAAATGGAAAATAATTGAGAGAAAACCATCCTTCTCTCCAGCCATAAACAGATGTCCTCTATGTGACGCTGAAAAATACCACATTTCAAAAGCCATCATCGATCCGAATACAGCCTGTTTAAATGTCCGCGATGAAATATTCAAGGGATGTGTACACAAGAGGCAAGCATTGCTTATAAACTGGTCTGACCGATTCACATAATGTCTAACTACCCCCCCTCTACTAATATAAACACAATAAAAACGAACAAACACCTCATCAACCTATATCCACTTAAACTTCAAGAGCAAAAACTCCGACCTTCACAATAATACAAAAATATTTAATTTAATTAATCATCAATCACTAGATTACTCTACAAATCCATTAAACAAACTATATCCACATAAATTCCAAGAGCAATAACTTCGACTTTCACCAAAATGCAAAAATATTTAATTTTTTATTTTTTATCTTTTATCAACCACCAGATTAATATACAAACCCATTTTAACAAACTCAAATATTTCATATTTCCATCTTAGTTACCTCCCTTAGATCCGAATTTCTTCATTAAAAATCTCTCCAATCTGGAGAAAAGATTCTTACACACCAACGGTTTTTAGAACGCATACCTTCAAAAATATAACGGCTAATGATACAAATTCATAATTTGGCTCACGGGAATTTCAGAGAAACTCTTTTTTGTTTTTAATCTTTAATTTTTAATTTTTAATTTTTAATTTTTAATTTTTAATTTTATTATTTTTTTATTATTATTATTTTTATTTATATATTTTATTTTTATTCTTTCTATTTTTATTCTTTCTTTCTCTCTCGCTCTTTTTTATTCTCTACATTTTATTCTCTCTATATATATATATTTTTTAACCCCCCCTTTTTTTTCTTCTTTTTTTTCTTCTTTTTATACCTTTTTATACCTTTTTATACCTTTTTATACTTTTTTTCACTTTTCTTCTTTTTTTATTCCTTTATTCTTAGTATTAAAATGTTTTTATATATATATATGTTTTTTTATATTTTTTTATATTTTTTTTTTATATATTTTTTTTTTATATTTTTTTTTTTATATTTATTTATATATATATATATATATTTTTTTCATATATATATTTTTTTATTTTTTACCCCCCTTTTTTATTCCCCTTTTTATTCCCTTTAATCTCGAATTCTCTTTCTTCTCCCGTGTTTTAAATCTCAACGGTCTTATAACACTAAATTCAAATTTAAACAAACACACACAACACACTGAGCAAATAACGCGTCCCAACAAGAGTGTCATGTGACCTCACATTTCCAAAACAGATGACAACAGAAGCTGAAGAGAGCCGGATGGGTAAGACCTTCCGTGCTTGAAACCGACGGTACGAATGTTGTACTAATTTTTCTGTACCAGAATAAATAAATATATATATATATATATATATATATATATATATATATATATATATATATATATATATATACATTATTTTTTATTGAGAACTGAAACTATATTGTATTTAAGATCATTTTATCAATATATTTGAACTTAATTCAAATTCATTAATATATAGCTGTATTGTTGTTCTATGCTATCGAGGTTTCACCTCGAATGAAATACAGCGCCAGGTGAATAAACAAAACTAAATTTCTTGAGTTTGGTAGCAGTTATTTTTTTTTTTATCTATTAGGAAATTGTTAAAAATAGCCAATATTCATTATTGATACGATGACGTTCTAAATTTGACATCCTTTTCATTTAAGATTTTAAAAATATTAATGAATCGCCAATGTATTAAATACTAATAGCCAATAAAGTAGTGTGACAAATTTAAATAATGAAAAAAAAACTGTTTTTAATGAGCCGATCAAGAAGTGCTCCTAAGAGAGAGAAAGAGAGAGAGAGAGAGAGAGAAAGAGACAGAGAGAAAGAGACAGAGAGAGAGAGAGAGAGAGAGAGAAGGAGGGGATAACTCGAAAAAGCTGACGGAGTAAACAGTTTCTTCAAATATTCAAAGTAAAGTAGTGTATAGCCGATAATATATATATATATATATATTTATTTTTAAATACAGATTTTAATCAGACATGGACCAGTGGTTTCTAACAAGAAACTGATTTAATTCCCGATTCCGTCTTCTTCAGCATAGTCTGAAATAGTAAATGATGGAATTTCTTCAAAAAACATTTATAACCGTTATGAAACGCTATGCACACAGAATTTGAAATGGAGGGCCGGCGAGACGCTTAGATCAGAAAAATAACCGTTAAGTAAAAGATTCTATATTTAGAAGTGAAGAACGAGAAAGAAAGGAAGAAAGAAAGAAAGAAAGAAAAGAGAGAAAGAAATATGTGTGTATGTATATGTGTATATGTACGTGTGTATATATATATTTATTTTTTGATTTTTATTTATATATGAATTTTTATTTATATTTTTATTTATATATTGATTTTTTATTTATATATTGATTTTTTTATTTATATATTTATTTATTTATATATTGATTTTTGATTTTTTATTTAAATTTTTATTATTATTTTTATTTACATTTTGATTTTTGATTTTTGATTTATATATTATTATTTTTTATTTATATATTGATTTTATTTATATATCGAATTTATTTATATATGAATTTTTATTTTTTATTTATATATTGACTTTTTGATTTCTTATTTATATATTGATTTTTTATTTATATATTGATTTTTTATTTATATATTGATTTTTTCATTTATATATTGATATTTTAATTATATATTGATTTTTTTTTATTGATATATTGATTTTTCATTTATATATTTATTTATTTTTATTTATATTTATATTTTTACTTTAATTTGATATTTATTAATTAAAACAATCGTGAATTGTATATACATATATATATTTGATATAATAATAAATAGTTACCTCCCCTTTTTAGATAATTAAATTAATTAGAGTTGCGTACCTTTAATTATGTTCTACATATAAAAATAATATTTTATTTACTCTTAATAAATTTTTTATTATTATAAATTTTATTAAATTAATTTTAATTTTCCCTTCTTTCTTTCTTTCTTTCTCTCTTTTCTTTCTTTCTTTCTTTCTTTCTTTCTTCCTTTCTTTCTCTTAATTTAATTTAATTGAGCACTCTACTGGTATTTCCCTTTTATTCTTTTTTGAATATACCTTTATACTTTATATATATATATATATATATATATATATATATATATATATATATATATATATATATATATGTGTGTGTGTGTGTGTGTGTGTGTGTGTGTGAGGGGGTGTGTATTTATATATATATATATGTATATATATATATATATATATATATATATATATATATATGTATATATATGCATATATATATATATGCATATATATATGCATATATATATATAATATATATATATGTATATATATATATATATATATGTATATATATACATATATATATACATATATATATATGTATATCTATACATATATATGCATATATATATATATGAATATATATCAACAAATAATAATCCGAGCCTCCTCAACTATCATAGTGAATGCCCACAAAAATATAAAATAGCACTTATTAAAAATCGTGTTCATCGCGCACACACTATATCCTCATCTAAACAAACATTTTATAAAGAATTAACCAATATTAAACAAACATTAATTTACAACAACTTCCCCAATAAAATAGTCGACCAACAAATAAAATCATATATAAACTCCATACATGATAAAAGCAAAAATAAAACCATAACAAAAAAGACACGATCAACCTCTATTACAAAAACCAGACACATTCTAACTACAAACTCGACGAGAAAGCAATACTTCACATAATAAAACGATACACTAAACCTACCGACCAACAAAAAAAGATCAAACTAATAATTTACTATACAAAATTCAAAACAAATAACCTAGTTATTAAAAATAACACTGTCAATATAACTAACGTTATATACATGTTCTCATGCCCTTTTAAGGAATGTCTCCCTACAACCCAAACAGAACAAGTAAATAGCACCTATATTGGACATACTACAACAACTATCTCTCAACGTCTAACTTACCATTTATCTGATACCAGCGCCATCCAATGTCACATTACTACACATAGCAAAAGACTACAGTCGGCCGATATATGTAAAATATTAGCATCTAACACCAAAATAACTGAATAAACAGACTTAAAATACTAGAAGCAATATTCATTAAAACTAAACAGCCTAATATTAACAATATAGATTTCAACACAGGTACTAACATATTAAAAGTATTCTATCATTAAATGAAAAAATAATAATAATAAATAAATAATGGTAATAATAGACGGCAAATGCGCATAACAAGGAGGAACGCTGGCTTCCGGTGGAAAAAGCTTGAAGAAATTGTCTACGGATGACTGAAAGGGATACAACAATTTGAAAAATAATTCATTTGTTTTTATTTGATTGTTTTCAAAACATTTTTTTGTAATAATAATGAAAACCTTTTTTCTTAAAAATTGAGAAACTTCCGGAATCAAACTTTTTTCTTAGAAATGGAAATGCACTAAACCATACCCTAACCTAAACACTAACCCCCCCAAACAACATTATTTTCACTAAATATAAATAAAAAACATTAAATTAAATAAAACACATTCCGTTGCTCAAAAATATTATTTCTTGAAAGAAAAAAGATTATTCTATTTTGTTTATTTTCTACAATGAAATTTTTTTTTAAGTTTTGAAAACAATCAAATAACTTATTTTTAAAATAGTCTATATTATGTTAATTATTAGAATATGATGAAAGAAAAGTCTGAAATTAATATAAAAAAAAAATTCTGAAATTAATATGAATTTAAAAAATTGTTGTATCACTTTCAGGCATCCGTACGCACTTTCTTCAAGCTTTTTAAACTGGAAGCCAGTGTTCCTCTTACATATATATATATATATATGAATATACATATATACATATATATATATGCATATATATATATGCATATACATATATACATATATGTATATGCATATATATATATATGTATGCATATACATATATATATGCATATACATATATATATATGCATATATATATGCATATACATATATATATATATATGCATATATATGCATATATATATGCATATACGTATATATATACATGCATATACATATATATGCATATATATATATGCATATACATATATATATATGCATATACATTTATATATATATATGCATATACATATATATATATATGCATATACATATATATATATATATATATATATATATATATATGCATATACATATATATGCATATACATATATATATATATATGTATATGCATATACATATATATATATGAATATATATGCATATATATATGCATATACGTATATATATAAATATATATATATATATGCATATACATATATATGCATATATATATATACATATACATATATATATGTATATACATTAATATATATATACATATATATATGCATATACATATATATATATATATATATATATGCATATACATATATATGCATATATATATATATATATATATATATATATATATATGTATATGCATATATATATGCATATCGATATATGCATATATATATATATATAAATATATGCATATATATATATATATATATATACAATGCATATATATATATATGTATATGCAGGCATATATGCATATATTTATATATATATATATATATGCATATATATGTGCGTATTTATAAATATATATATTTATGCATATTTATAAATATAAGTATATGCATACATATATATATATGCATATATATATATATATATGTATGAATATATATATATATGTATGCATATATATATATGTACATGCATATATATATATGCATGCATATATATATATATATATCTATATATATATTTTTATATTATATTTTATTTTATTTTATTTTATTTTTACACTTCATTTTTTTTCTTATTTTTATTTTTTCATTTTTTCTTAATAATCTTTATAATGTTTATAAGGTTTTATTATTATCATTATTATTATCAGTTGTATCTTTATATCCCTATTTTATACCTGTAACTTATTCTTCTCCCAATATTGGTCTATGTACGCCCTCCCTCCAATAGATGTTCCTCTGAGACGAGCTTGGTGTTTTTTCTTTAACTTCTGTAAGATGTGATGCTAAAGGCGCTGATGAAGAGTCGTTTTGGAGTAGCTATTGTTTGTTTTTTAATTAAAAAAATTAAAGAATGAAATAAAGTATTTCCAGAATGTTTTGGAAACGACCGTACGCCATAATAGACTTGTTGTTCTAATTGACTAAATCTTCTTATATATATATATATATATATATATATATATATATATATATATATATATATATATATATATATATATATATATATATGATAATTTTATTTACACAGACATGTACAAAATCTGCGAACCTGGCATGTCGATGTTATCGATCAACAGTTACTATAAACTGAGATCTCATCAGGCAGAGTTAGAATCCGATCTTAACCTCAGATCATATTTGGAGAGAATGAAGTGGAGGGATAGAGAAAGAGAAGAAGAAGGAAAGAAATTTAACATTTCAAAAATTAAGGCCGTTAAAAAATTAAAAAAATAAAAATTAAAAAATCTAAAAATAAAAACAGAAAACAAAAAATCTAAAATCTAGAATCTGAAACAAACAGGGCAAATAAATAAATAAATAAATAAATAAAAATATAAGGTGGAAAGAGGAACAAATAATGATGAGGGGAGAGGTGGTGGGAAGGTAGACACATAGAGGAAAAGAAGGAGAAAGAGAGGGCGTCTGTTGATTCAGATCGAGATTCATTACTATTGTTAAGATTACTGGGATTACCACTCTGATTACTGTTGTCTGTTAAACCACTATTTTTATATGATCAGCATTATTGCAACCATTAACCCATATCATAATATCGGCAAACATTATCTTATCATTATTTAATATTATTATGATAATCACTACCTCCTAGGATTCCTAATATTTCTTAATTATTCTATTTCTTTCCTAAACTATTATTTTTATAAATTCTTAAATATTATTGACCACTATTATCGTTGTCTTTGTTATTATTATTATTATTATTATTATTATTATTATTATTATTATTATTATTATTATTATTATTATTATTATTATTATTATTATTATTATTATTATTATTATTATTAATAATAATTAATAACGCCGGCATTTTCTAGTTATTCTTTAGTTATATATTTTTTAGTATTTTTATTATACTTCATTTATTATTATTTTCATTATTTCACCTCAATTATTAGCGGTATCTATTATTATTATTATTATTATTATTATTATTATTATTATTATTATTATTATTATTATTATTATCATTATTATTATTATTATTAATAATAATTAATAACGCCGGCATTTTCTAGTTATTCTTTAGTTATATTTTTTTAGTATTTTTATTATCATATTTTTTTTATTATCATTCATTTATTATTTTAATTATTTTACCTCAATTATTAGCGGTATCTATTATTATTATTATTATTATTATTATTATTATTATTATTATTATTATTATTATTATTATTATTATTCCTGTTATATTTAACGAATATATTTATTTATTCATAGTAAGCAAATTAACTCCAGACAAATTATAAAGACAATTTAAACATAGAATCGCGACACATTTGATCACCGCCCAACCACCACAACAATCAGACACATCTGACCAGTTTGCCCGCACGCATACACACATATACACAATATTACAGTTCACTTGAAAAAATACATTTATAAACTCGACTGTTTTTTACACTTGATTCGTGCATGTCTACCCCCCTCCTTCCCTCTCGATCTGAATCAACAGACGCCCTCTCTTTCTCCTTCTTTTCCTCTATGTGTCTACCTTCCCACCACCTCTCCCCTCGTCATTATTTGTTCCTCTTTCCACCTTATATTTTTATTTATTTATTTATTTATTTATTTATTTGCCCTGTTTGTTTCAGATTCTAGATTTTAGATTTTTTGTTTTCTGTTTTTGTTTTTTGGATTTTTTAATTTTTAATTTTTAATTTTTCATTTTTCATTTTTCATTTTTAATTTTTTAATTTTTTAACGGCCTTAATTTTTGAAATGTTAAATTTCTTTCCTTCTTCTTCTCTTTCTCTATCCCTCCACTTCATTCTCTCCAAATATGATCTGAGGTTAAGATCGGATTCTAACTCTGCCTGATGAGATCTCAGTTTATAGTAACTGTTGATCGATAACATCGACATGCCAGTGTCGCAGATTTTGTACATGTCTGTGTAAATAAAATTATCATATATAAAGCTCTATTTTGATATTGAGCACTTTTTATAAACCCGGTTAAAATTCTCTGGATTACCACCCTGTGGATATTTTTCACCTGGATTATTACCATTATTATTATATATATATATATATATATATATATATATATATATATATATATATATATATATATATATATATATATATATAATGAGGAGAATTTTTTTTTTTAAATATTTAGAAAACCTGCACAACGCAATTTATTTGTTTTTCAAAATAAATTATTTATTTACTTTAAAAACTTTTCTTTTTGTACTTGAGTACTTTCGTCAATAAATATGCTTGTCAGAAGTATAAGCATATTTTTTTCTTACTCTTCTTTTGTCTCCCTGACTGAGACATATCTATCGCAGTCAAGGTTAAATTTGTCCTGATGTTATCGACGACAATGTTGATATGGCTGTGTAGCGCACGGTTACGTGAATAATGTAGTTTGAAAAGTCACACATTGGAAATATTGCTGAAATGGCAGTAATAAGGTGAATATTTTTTTTTTATATTTAGAAAACCTGCACAATGCAAATTATTTGTTTTTCAAAATAAATTATTTATTTACTTTAAAAACTTCTTTTGTTTTAAACTTGAGTACTTTCGGTAATAAATACTCTTGTCAGAAGTAAGTTGTTAAAGTAAAATGGGATTAGAGGGCAAAAAAGAAAGAAAGGGTGGTAGTGGGAGGAAAAAAGAAAGGAAGAAAAGGTCGGAGTGGGAGAGAAAGAAAGAAGGAAGAAAAGGTGGTAGTGGGAGGGAATGAAGATAGGAAGGAAGAAAAGGTGGTAGTTAGAGGGAAAGAAGAAAGAGAGAAAAGGTGAAATTTGGAGGGAAAGAAGAAATAAAGGATGATAGTGAGAGGGAAAGGATGAAAAGGTGGTGAGAGGGAAAGAAGAAAAGAATGAAAGAAAGGGTGGTGGTAGGAACGAAAAAAGAAAGGGAGGGTGAAGGGGGGGTGGTTGGAGGGAAAGAAGAAAGGGAGGAAAAAAGGGTGGTGGTGGGAGGGAAATAAGAAAAGAAGGGAGAAATGGTAGTAGTGGCCGAGAAAGAAGAAAGGAAGGAAAAAAGGAGTGTAGTGGGGTGAATTTCTTTCTAGCTCTCTCCCTCTGATCTCATTTCCGGTTAGGTTTTAAGGTATGACATGCATTTTTTTAAAAAATTAGTCCATAAGATCACTGTTTGTTTTTCACATTAGTACATAACGTTGACTTTTGTGGAAAACGTACAACCCCACTTATGAAAGCTGGCTTAGTTGACCCTCAAAGGATATTTTTTTTAATAATTCCCCAACCCGACAGACAAATATGTCTACCGCCAAAAAATTGGTTACATGATAACATTAAAACTAATGTTATTATCACTTGCGTGCTATTCTGTTCGGAAATTTGTGATGGTCCAGAAATGGTGATCATTTTACTTTTAATTTATATACAAAAATTACTCCCCACTCTAAAATCTAATATATATGGAATTCTCTTGCGACATTATTAGTAGTCATACACAGAAGAAAGAAAAACAAATTGTCTGTAAAAAAACGGCAAAACAAGTGGTGGATAAATAGGGTTAACCGAGGTGAAATATGACACTTTTTGACGTTTTCTTTCTTTGACATCTTATATCTTTCTCAAAACGTCATGCATGTAAGAGGAAATGTGTTCAGGGTAGCAATGGGGTCTTAGTAGTCAGACAAATAAAGATGATGCATAATAATGTTTCCTTTGTAGAATTTGGTATTTTCGGACTACTGTTCTCATCTTGGGTGGTTTTATCACAAAGTTTCGCCGATGTAACCTCCGACCTTCTTCAGGTGTACTTTGTCGAACTCAGGAATCTTTCGATAAAAACACCCAAGATGAGAACAGTAGTCCGAATATAACAAATTCTACAAATTATCAACCCTCATCTAAAAAAATTCCGAAACATGTTTCCTATAGTACTAAAATGTACCAAGTTTTATGAGGTACTTCACATATATTGAAAAAAACATCACCGGGCTGAAATGCTATAGATAAACGTTTAAAAAATCACTGTAAAGAAGAGCATTAAGTATTTTTTCATCAACACATGTAAATTAGATACAGTTTATTCTTGCATACATTTAAAAAAAAAAAAAGTATAATTCAGTATTACTTGGTAACACACAAGACACAGACTCGTCAAAGATGTTACATATCAACTAACTCATATCATAAGGTCACAAATGTGAAACAAACATAAAATTAATACAATGTTTAGACAGTCACACCTGGAATATTAAAACAAAAAAACAAAAAAACTCTGCATTGGCAGAAGTTTGGTCAGGAATGGGAATCATTATGCAGCTCTGAAGTTGTATACCACTCTCCTGCTAGATTCGATAAATATGTAAAATGCAGGGTGGCCCACTTGACCCGGTCACTTAATTCTAAGAAAACTCTTACTTTCCAATAATTTTTTTTTTTAAATGGCTTTGCAATTATACTTATATAACCTTCTCACCTCAAGAATATGATACACCAGAGTTCTCAATAATATAAATAGTAATCAACAAGAAAAGTTTATTAGATAGTGAAAAAAGTGAATACCTTGACATTCACACTTCCTTCTTTATAGTGTAGAGCAGAAAGAATGATCCAATTCCAATAACCATATCAAAAAGACAATGCCTGATGCAAACTCTGGGAAAAACTAATTTGAGAGAAAATAGGAATAATCATTTGTAGCCCATTTCACCCCAGGCAACCATTTCACCCCGGGGTACCCTACCGAAAAAGCGCCATATTTTTTAAATAGTCAAATTTTTGCCGTGGGTAACTCAATAATCATAAATTCTTAGAATCTCGGTACATTTCGATAAAAAGTACTTTATTTTCTACATAATAACGTTACGAGGTGTGAGTCATCTTTGTGTGTGTGTGTGTGTGTGTGTGTGTGTGTGTGCCAACAAAAAAAATCTTGTGGTAAGGTAAATCTTTTTTTTTACAACTTTTCAAGACTGAAGACACTCATATGTGACCTATTTGCGTTAACATGTTTATAATTAAGCAGTTAAGACACAAGCGTGTGTCGTAAAGAAAATTATATAGGTTGATAGATAATTAAATTCTACTGCGTTTGGTACAAGGCATTTGTTTTTGTTTTTGTTTCTTTTACGATTTCTCGACTGTTAACTATTTTGCACTTTAACCATTTATTCTGTTTTGAAGCAAATAAAATCGATCTTTCTTAATTGGGACGGTGATGTTAGGCTCTCCTCCCCTTATTGTTTTAAATAGCAGCTAACTTTTTATCTTTTAAGATGTCTTTACAACACACAGGGAAAATGGTAGCTTGTGTCTTAACTTCTTAAATATAAAAATGTTAACGCAAATAGGTCACATATGAATGTCTTTATATTGAACTTTAAAGTTGCTTTTTTGTTGTGTTATTTGTTTGTTTATTTATTTTAAATAAATCGTTGATAAATAATTGGGCACTTCTGCATTCTTTATGAAGCCGCAGCCGATTAAGAAATCGAAATTGAAGAGTTCCGTTTTTTTTCTCCAAGTCCCATTCATTCAGAATTCACCGGAAGTTGAATTTACCGGGAGTTGAAGTAGAATTTAGTTTTTAGAAAATGGAGTTAAATGAGTTGAATCTTCGCGACATTGGTAATTTAATGAACCAGACGCAAAAAACAATCGATTTTTTACAGGCACATCGCCTGATTTCTTGCAGTCGGACATGCCCGTCATGTCAAAGACAGATGCAGATGGCAAGGCACAATGGAAGTGATGGATTTATTTGGAAATGCGCACGGAAAGAAAAAAATCTCACCAAACAAAACTTTTCAACTACAATATATTTTTAAAAAATAAAAGCAAAATCAATGTTGACCAAAAAATTCATTCCCCCCCCCCCAATCAAAACTTTACATTTTTATTTATAAAATTTTTAATTCATATAATAAAAAAAAGAAATTGTTAATTGTTTCTTGTTACCCAAAAACAAATCAGTCTTGCATTTTTTTTTTAGGTTGTAAATAAGTCACTTCCGGTTGAATTACTTCCCTTTATTTTCAGTAGAAGGACAGAAAATCTGCGGCTTCATAAAGAATGCAGAAGTGCCAATAATTGATATTAGTGTTTGTTGTTAATGTGCGTCTTTCTGCGCGGTAAATAAAACAGATATTGCCGTAAAAGCAAAAGTCTTGGCGTATTCAATTGCCTTTATTTATTATAATGAAGTTTATAGTTACTAAATAATAATAGGATGAGATTAGCTTTATTGTTTAATGTGTTATGTTTGAACATGTTGCTTTTTTGTAAAAAGGCTACTTTTTGTTTAAACAAAATGTTATAGTTGTTCTAATAGTTACCAACTCCTAGAATATGTTGTAACAAAAAGGGTCGTCAAATGAAAAAATCAAAGCCCTTCTATAAATAACAAATAATATACTTATTTGAGTAACCTACACCGTATAGTGTAGGTTGCCAAAAGTTAAAACAGTATCGCCATGAATGAAGTAATAAATAAAATAAGTAATAAAGTTTGGTTGTCAAAAGCGTTCGAGCGTACATCCTCCAGTGGAGAATAGCCTTGCTTACGGTCAAGATATTGGCTTGTATCTGACTACCTGCCCTTGACTAACGTTGCAGGTGAAGCCATTGACTATTAGCTGCTACTGCTTATGTACCAGTGACCTTATCCAGCTCTCGATTCTCCCCACTACTCCAGCTGTTGACTCGACCAGTTCAGATGTAATTTAACTTTGCAGCTAAAATTCTGGTTATCACACACTTCCAACCTTGACCTAGGCCCATTAACCAATATATCTTTTTCCTGGCCGTGGTTTCATTAGATGGCAAACCATTGTTTTTCTATCCCAAATAAATATCACTGTCTGGTTGCCAAATGCAGGCATCAAACAGATTTCGTCTGCTAGATCAGGACAATTTCTGTTTCAGTTCAGTTCACTGAGTTGGTTTATAACTTTAGTGTGGTGTTCACATCCGACCAGCAATATTGGAATATTGATAATATCTGCCAGCAATTTTTTCAACCGCCGTGCAATGTTAATACTTCCCCCATTGTCTTTGGAGACGTATGCTGAAGTGCTTAACATTAATATTCCTGTGATTGACCCTAACCGTTCCTAATTTTACATTCTAGCCAAATAGTACCTGACTATTCCTATATTATGCAAATCTCTGTTGTTTAGTGGACATGTATAAAAATACTTTCTGTTAATATTATTGAAAATGTTTATTTAAATAGATAAAATAATAGGTTCTATACGATTGTTAACATTGCATAATTGATTCCATAGTCTGCAATAGTATCAATTTGGCCAATTAAAAACTCATTTTAATCCATGTCTTGCACAATGCTTAATAATTCGAATTTTTTAAAATTTTATTTTTATAAAGTGCATCATCCAAACAAACCTTTTTTAAAATTTTAGTTCAGTTTTAGATCTAAAAGATCACGGAGACACTTCTTGAGGCGAGCACTTTATTTCCTTAGGAGTGAAATTTATATCCAAGGGCTCTTTTAGACAGTGACGTTGTCCTCTTTATTCGCTACAGCTTGGGGTTCTAGGGTTGTGTCTAAGTATTATTAAGACTTCTTTTCATTAGGCCAGTTTTCACAACTGGTATAATGTTTATTTTTTTCAGAGACCATGTTGTTTTTAAGTCATTCTTGAGGTTCTGGTATTTGCTTATCTTTTTACGTTCAGCTCTATTGATGCCATAGTCTGGATGGTTACATCAATGATGAGCGCAGTCCTTTCAGGTTTTTTTGATATGACGATGTCTGATTTGTTGGTCTTGTCTTTGATGTATATGTCTGCATGTCTTTGTCTGAGAACACTGTCACCTTTCCATGTGGTGTAGGGTCAATCTCCTAGATGTTCGGCGATCTATCAACCTATATCTTTCTGGAGATATCAACATAATTTGTTGTGGAGAGCAGTGTATTAGCCATCTGCAAAAGGATCTTGCATCCAAACATAAGGTGGCTCGGACTTTCAATGGCCGAATGACAGAACCTGCACTGGTCATTTTTTGTAGAACAGCCATTTTCTTAAATCCATTTGTGAGTAGGAACTGGTCTTACCTGACCATAATTATCCATTTCTAATCAAATAGAAACTTGCCACTCTTGAGCCATTGTATGCAAGCCTCCTTATCTATATAACTTTAGTTCAGTTCTTCCATGAGCTGTCCATTTTGTTGTCATCCTTCTTGTCTTGTCTTCAGCTCCCTTTTTGTGTACTCCTCTTTCTTCTGTGCAATCAGGTTCGCTGGGTTATCATATTCTTCTGTTGTGTTCTTTTTTTGCTTTTCTATTTTTTTATCTTTTTGTTTTTTGCATGAGATGGGGCATCCTACTGGATGCCAGATATTTACCAGCTCTTGGAGAGACTCAAAACAAGAGATCTTTTTAGGATTCTAACCGTTCCTTTAAGCGCAATTGTTTGGATCTCTCTTGCACTATCTTCACCGGGTATATTGCCAGGTAGTTTTTTAAATTTTTATTTCATAAATATGGTAGCACATATGATTACTGGAATTATAGAGATCTTCCTAAGATCTCAGTTTCATTTCATGTGATACATGAGACCTTGGTGTTTAGTTAGCTTCTCCCTCTCAGCTCTGTTTAAGCCAGCATCATTAGGGACACCGACTTCAACTAGGGTTCTTATTTTCTCCCTCTTGTACTATATCACTATGCCAGGTTTAACAGTTCGATTTTCTAGGTATGTAACTGTAGGAATTGCATAGTCATAGTGGATGGTGTATGACTTTTTTCCAACTGTTCTTTCTGGTATATGTTCCCAGGACTTGCTGCTATACTGGATATTAAATTTTGTACAGATGGTCCAGTGGAGATATTTACACACTATTGTGTTGCATTGTGTGGTAGTCATCCCCCAGCAGAACCTTACAACTTAATGTCAGGTGGATCACACTCTTTACATCTGTGTTGTAGAACCTGCATCCGTTGTCATTGTTAAGAGCACTAATCTTAAAAGCATTGGCCATTAAGCCTTGATCTTGGCCAACCATTATCATCCTCTCCTGATCATAGTAAAGTGATCCTTTTTTGAGCCAGTTTATAGAGCCTTCATTATCTATATATTCCTGGGGTAGTTCTTCCAAAAAATATTTTGCACATTGTTGCTTGGCCCATTCTTCCAGTTTTCTACTATGGAAGGTCTTAGTGTATTTCTGGCAGCTGTTTTGGGCTCTTTTTATGGCCAGTTTTGGGAAGGAGCTTATTTTACTAGCTCTTTTTTCTTAATTATGATGTACCATTATAAGGTTTGGGTTCTTAGAGCTCATCAGATACTGCCCAGTTCTCACAGTAGTGGTACGATGTTGGTGGTTAATTTTTTAGACATCCATACCTCCTGCTTATCACTGGCATGGCAAGTTGGTTAATGGCAGTTATTTTGTTTTTGTTTGTATTTCCTGTGTATTTGCATATATCTATATGATTTTTTAATAAGTTTTTTTTGGTGTGGATTCGCATGTGTGCCTTTAAATTATGTTCGTGTACACATGATGAGTCGCATATTTCACAAAAATATGGTTTCTCTCTTTTTTTTTTAAATTTTCATATTTTTGTTTTCGTTAGCATAGGGACGGGGCATTCTTCCAAATGCCAGACTATCACCTGCTATTTAGAGGCTCCAACCGAGTGCTCTTTTAAGGATTTTGGCCGTTCCCGTAAGTGTAATTATTTGGATTTCTTTTGCACTTGGTTTTCCGGGAATACTTACCAGATACTTTTTTTAATTTTTTCTTCATGAGGCCTTTAGCTCCTATTATAACTGGGATAATGTTGATATTTTTGAGGTTCCAGTTTCTCTTCATATCATACATTAGGCCTTGGTATTTTGTCACCTTCTCCCTCTCTGCTCTGTTTAAGCCACTGTCATTTGGAACACTCACCTCAATCAGTGTTGCCTGTCTTTCTGCCTTATTTAATATGACTATGTCCGGTTTTACTGCTGCATTTTCCAGGTAAGTAGATGTAAGAACCACATAATCATAATGTATAGTATACTTATCGTTTCCCACAGTTCTCTCCGGTAGATGTTCCCCGGACTTAGTGCTACATTGGATGTTTAGATTTTTACAGATGTTCCAGTGTATGTATTTGCACACACCATCATGGCGCGTTGTGTGGCTACCATCTGCTAACATAATTTTGCAGCTTGATATCAAGTGATTCACACTCTCAACTTCTGTGTGGCAAAATATGCACTTGCTATCATTACTAAGTCCTGCCATCTTTTTAAATGCATTAATCATAAGGCCTTGGTCTTGGGCCACCATTATAAGCCATTCCTGATCATAATGGAGGGCGCCTCTTTTAAGCCAGTCCAAAAAACCTTCTTTGTCGATATACTCTTTAGATATCTCATCAAGAAAGTGGGTGGCACGTTTTTGTTCTGCCCACTCTTTAAGGCTCTTAGTTTTTAATGTTTCAGTGTATTTTTTTACGACTTTTTTGGACTATCTCTGTTGCAGGTTTTGTTGGTGTTTCAACCTCATCTGATAAACAGCCCTGTCCGAAATGCTTGGCTAGATATGTTATGGAAGTTGTTTTGCTAGCTCTTTTTTCTTGAAGTTCCTGTACCATTGTGAGGTTTTGGTTTATGGAGCTTGTCAGATATTGTCCAATACTGACAATAGTGGCTCTATGTTAGTTGTTGATCTCTGAAAGTCCCAGTCCTCCTTCTCCTCTAGGTAAGTACAGTCTTGGCAAACATTGGTTCCTGTATATGACTCGGTGGAGTGTTAATTTTTTTCTTGTTTTTACATCCAGCCTGTTGATTGTTTGTTGGGGCCAATCTATGATGCCAAAACTGTACGTGATTACTGGTATGGCAAACTGGTTTATCGCAGTAATCTTATTTTTATTTATGAGCTGCGTTTTACATATCTTATTCACATGTCGTATGTATTCTTTGCCTATTTTTCCCCTCATCTTGACATGTAGGATGGTATCATTTTCATGCCAAGGTACTTGTATGTCTCCTGTTCCTCCAGATTTCTGATGGTATTTTCCACGTCTAATTGGAGGTTTTCTGCATGGATTTTCTTCCCAGCCTTCAGTGTGCACTTGACACATTTGTCTATGCCAAATTTCATCCCGATGTCCTTGGAGAAAATGTGTGCAACCTTCAGTGGCTCATTTAACTAATTGTCTGAGCTCGCATAGAGTTTTAGATCATCCATAAAGAGTAGATGGTTGATTCTCTTGGATTTATCTTTCTGACGGCCCTGACTAAGATTGTAAGCACCTCGGCTTTTTTTAACAACTTACTGAGCGGGTCTATCGCCATGCAGAATAGAAGTGGAGATAAGCTGTCTCCTTGGAAGATTCCTCTTCTGATATGGACATCAGGGATTGAAATGTTCCCTTTAGTGTGGCTTAGGGAGATAGTGGTATCCACATCTGGATATGGGAAGCAATTTGTTGTCTTATTATTGGGTTTATTTTGTACAGCTCAAGACATCTCAGTAGCCATGAATGAGGTACACTGTCATAAGCTTTTTGATAGTCAATCCATGCCATACTTAAGTTTCTCTGCCGTTTCCTACAATCTTCTAAGATAGTTTTGTTGATTAGTAGCTGGTCTTTGGTACCAAAGCATCTTCTCATGTATCCAGTCTGCTCCTTTTCCAGGTAATTTTCATAGGAGAGGTGCTCGTAGCTCTTATCGGCTATAAGACCAGTGAAAAGCTTGTAGGTAGTGCTGAGACAACATATCGGTCGATATTTGTTTGGCAGTTTGGTTTCTTTTGTCTTGGGAATGAGGGTTGTTATTCCTTTGGTGAGCCATGCTGGTATGGGCTCTTTACCTTGTATGAGTCTGGTGAAGCAGTCACTGTAGTGGCTATGTAGTGCAGTAAGTTGTTTCAACCAGAAATTAGGGACATAGTCAATGCCAGGTTTCTTATAGTTTGCATATCTTGCCAGTTTTTTAGATATCATTTCTGGTGTTATCACTGGCTCTGGCATTTCCGGTTTTGTTTCATTTATCCTTTGGATATCCTCAATCCACTCGGCTTCTTGATTGTGTGTGACTTCATTTTCATAAAGGGATCTCCAATATTTCTCCAGATCTTTCTTGTCAGGAGGTTGTTCGACAGTTAAAATGTCTCTTGCAAGGTTCCTGTAAAATATCCTTGCATTTGTTTTGAACTGTTTATTTTGGATCTGGGAGTTCTTCTTTGCTTCCTGGTACTTAATTCTTTTGGCAAGTGCTGGTATCTTGCCTTCCAGCTCACTGGCAATATTGTTTAGTCCCTTCATGTTAGTGTGGTATTTGTTTTGGAGTCTGCTTATGATGTTTTTAAATTGACCCCGTTTTATAGGAGCTGCGAGGAACTGCCTGATTTGGCTAAGCTCCTTCCTACACATATTCATTTGTTTTTGCAGCTTAACCTTCCATGCAGGTGTGGTCCTTGATGTTCTTGGTTTTGTTTGGTTTTGGCATATTTTTGGAAATGTTTATCTTTCAACAAATAACCCAGCTGCATATGTCACATGATTGAGTTCTGTGAGGGATATGGAGGCCGGAACTATCCTCTTAAGCGCAGTGGTGATTTTATTTATTAGGGCCTTTTATTTATTTATTTATTTATTTATTTATTTATTTATTTGTAGGCTTGGATTTTTGATAGTTGTTTTCTATCCTCTAACCTCATAGTATTACTTCCTCTATTTTTAATTGTTCATCCTCCAGTTCCTCTGATGGTGGTGGAGGTGGTGGCAGTCTAGGTGACCATGGTGCCGGTGAATATAATGTTTCTGGTGATGTTGCTGGTGAGAGCTGTGGACCTGGTGTCATTTCTTCTTTTAGTATAAATTAAGTTGGGTGTGTCTTTGGCGATTTTGGTGACAAAGGAGAATTGGAAAGTGTGTTTTCAAGTGGAGATTGTGGCATAGAGTATATTGGTGTGGAGTACTGTGGTTGTGCATGTATTGTTGCTGTGGGTTTATTAGTATTGTTGTGAACATATTCGTGTGTTTGAGGATGTATTGTTATTTCTTTTGGGTGTATTGTTGATATGATGGGTTTTAAAATAGGGTTATTGTTGTTTATTATTAGATCTGCGACTTGCTGGTGCTCTCTGCGATGTGTCCAAGCTGGTACCAGGAGGTCGTCTGATCTTTTTCCTCAGACCCTAAGGGAACATAAGTAGTCCCTTAGGGAACTAACGATATTACTGCGCCCTGTGATTTGATTGGACAAGCCAGCTCACAGGGACAGTGATTACACATTCAAAAGTATTCCCTATTGGTGACTGCTACATAACCCCCTGCTTAGGCTGAAAGCCGACAGGAAATAACAGGAAGTGTAACAATGGGAAATAACAAAAATACGAAATTTGTCAATTAACAAATGTTTAAAAAGTTTTTTGGTTTTTTTTGCTTGGCAGGGAAAAGTCTTTTCTGCAAGAAGTATTTTCAGGAAATGTTTGTATATTAATGAAAATATATATATATATATATTTTTTAAGAGTTTGTCTTCTCTTTGAAAAAAGTAATTTTGGAGAAGTCTGGATCCTTAATGTGAGAAGTAGGTTTTGAAAAATAGAGTACAAGGCTCATTCTATATATAGACAGTTTTAGACAGTTTTTTGGGGCCAATGTACTCGTCGACCACTACGTATGGTGGTGACATAGTTTTCTTTAGGGGTTTCTAAAAGTAAATGTGTATTTGCAGTTGTCTGATGCACAGTAGGGGGAATATGGGGCTCAGGTGTTTCTGCGTTAAGAAAAGCTCTTTTCACCCTGTCGATGGATATGGTGTCTTTTTTGCCACCAATGTCAAGGGTGAAAAGTTTTTCAGTGCGTGAAAGCATGCGATAAGGACCAGAATAAGGAGGAGTAAAAGGGGCTTTCACAGAGTCTTTTCGCACAAAAACATAAGTCCACGAGGAAATGTCTTTAGGGACCAAAGATTTAATGGTCTGTTGCCTAGGGTGCATAGGTGGGAGCTCATTAAAGTAAGCTTGCAGTCTGTTTATATACAGAACTGTATCTGTTGCCGTTAAATCTATCGGGGTCAGCATCTGACCCGGCAACGATAGAGGTAGTCCATAGACAAGTTTGGCTGAAGAGTATCCGAGGTCCTCTTTGATCGCGGCGCGACAGCCAAGAAGGACAACAGGTATGTACTCGCTCCATCACTGTTGGTCAGGATAAGCATGCAACGCGGCTTTCAATTACCGATGGAAACGTTCTATCATCACATTAGAAGCTGGATGATAGCTGGTCGTACGGTTACGTTTAATCCCTAAAATCCTGGAAAGTTCCTGGAATAGGTAGGATTCAAACTGTCCACCACGGTCGGTGGTAATAGTTGAGGGGACGCCATAGCACGATATCCAGCCCAATATAAGGGCTCGCGCTACAGATTCAGCCGAAATGTCACTTAGAGGGATGGCTTCAGGCCACCATGTAACACGATCTATGCAGGTCAGGAGATAAGTAAATCCCTAACTGACAGGCCATTGTTCAACCAGATCAATATGAACATGGCTGAACCGAGCATCTGGAGTGCTGAATGTTCCAAGGGGTGCACAGATATGCTTGTGCACCTTTGACTTTTGGCAGGATATGCAGGAACGTGTCCAAGCAGTGATATCACGCCTCATATTTGGCCAGAAAAATCTAGCTGAAATCAGCTTCACTGTGGCTTTGAGTCCGGGGTGTGCCAAGTTGTGAAGGGTATCAAAAACAACCCTACAATGAGTCAGTGGAACAAAAGGGCGAGGTGATCTGCATCTTCAAAGTGGGCACAGGCAGGTATTTGAATTTGCAAGTTGCAAACTCAGGTGACGACAGATCCAGAGTGTCCAGATATGGCTGGTCTAAAGCCATCTATGTAGATCACAACTTTTTATTAATTATCATGCAGATGTATTTAGTTTTGTATTTTTCAAGTTATGTATTATGTTTATATTTTCATTCTCTGCAGATTTTTCAGGTTTGTATTTTTAATTCTCTGCTGATGTATTTAATTATGTATTTTTCATTTTCTCCTACGGTATTTAGTTATGCATTTTTTCATTCTCTGCTTATGTATTTAGTCATGTATTTTTACTTTCTGCTGATGTATTTAGTTATGCATTTTTTCATTCTCTGCTTATGTATTTAGTTATGTATTTTTATTCTCTGCTGATGTATTTAGTTATGTATTTTTATTCTCTGCTGATGTATTTAGTTATGTATTTTTATTCTCTGCTGATGTATTTAGTTATGCATTTTTATTCTCTGCTTATGTATTTAGTTATGTATTTTTATTCTCTGCTGATGTATTTAGTTATGTATTTTTATTCTCTGCTGATGTATTTGTAGCAGTTACCTCCTCCTTTCATCCATAACTGCACCGGCTGGCCATTAGGTGTCGCTTATTCACCGACAGGTGGCGTTGTAAAGCGACACCAGAGTTATCTGCCCTTCGAACTATAAAGCCGGTGCAAAACGGAAATTCGCTCTCTTTTTCATTCACAGCCTCGCAGAGAAAACCCCTCGGCATAGCTGGGACGCATCGCTCAGAGCACCACCAGAGGAACCCGGAAAAGCCTTGGTTCTCCCGCTACCGTTGTCTAACTCAAAGACAACTACTATTCTTCACCGAAAAGTAAAAGAACATTCTTTTCCCTTTAAACATTTGTTAATTGACATTTTTTTTGTTGTTTCTCACTGCTACACTTCCTTTTATTTCCTGTCGGCTTTCAGCCTAAGCAGGGGGTTATGTAGCAGTTACCTCCTCCTTTCATCCATAACTGCACCGGCTGGCCATTAGGTGTCGCTTATTCACCGACAGGTGGCGTTGTAAAGCGACACCAGAGTTATCTGCCCTTCGAACTATAAAGCCGGTGCAAAACGGAAATTCGCTCTCTTTTTCATTCACAGCCTCGCAGAGAAAACCCCTCGGCATAGCTGGGACGCATCGCTCAGAGCACCACCAGAGGAACCCGGAAAAGCCTTTGTTCTCCCGCTACCATTGTCTAACTCAAAGACAACTACTATTCTTCACTTGAAGAGAACCTTTACATTTTTCCTCTTCCTACCCGGACACCTTCTACATCTACTTCTACCTATACCAAACGGTATAGGTATCCTCTGACAATAAATCCTTTTGTTTTGTTACCTGTTACTCCGTTGTTCGTTCAATTCGTTTCGTGTGATAAAAGTAAGGAAGGGACAAACCATCCCTATCATTACATATTTAGTTATGTATTTTATTCTCTGCTGATGTATTTAGTTATGCATTTTTATTCTCTGCTGATGTATTTAGTTATGTATATTTTCATTCTCTGCTGATGTACTTAGTTATGTATTTATTTATTTATGTATTCTCTGTTGATGTATTTTGTTATGTATTTTCGATTCTCTGTAGATGTATTTATATATGTATTTTTGATTCTCTGTTAATATATTTCGTTAAGTATTTTTATTCCCTGCTGATGTATTTAGTTACATATTTTTCATTCTCTGTTGATGTATTTAGTTATGTATTATTCACTACAGTTTAATGTTTTGAGTTACGTATTTTTCATTCTCTTTTGATGTATTTATTTATATATTTTCATTCTCGGTTGATGTATTTTGTTATGTATTGTTAATTCTCTCTTTATGTATTTAGTTATGATTATGTATTTTGTTACGTATTTTTTATTCTCTGCTAATGTATTTAGTTATGTATTTTTTATTCTCTGCCGATGCATTTATTTATGTATTTTGGATTGTCTGTTGATGTATTTAGTTATGCATTTTTCATTCTCTGTTGATGTATTTAGTTATGTATTTTATTCTATGATATGTATTTATTTATGTATTCTCTGAATCCAAGGAAATGGCTGAATCCTTAGAATGTAACATCCACTCTGTAGTGGAATGGGGTCATAATTGGATGGTAACATTTAATGCTGCTAAGACAAAGCTTCTTTCCTTCAACAACTACGAGAAACCTCTTCAACCACAGATTGCCATGGCAAATAACACCCTACCTGAGAGTCCTATGTTCAAACTCCTTGGGCTAACATTCACAGGTAGCATGAATTGGAAAAAATACATAGAAGACATTGCTAAGGCTGCTGCAAAAAAAGTGGTCACCCTCTATTGAGCTAGAAAACTTCTCACACCTGACAGTATCTTATATATCTACAAAGCCACCACCAGCCCATGCATGGAGTATTGTTTTCACATCTGGGCTGGTGCACCATCCACTAGTCTCTCCTTCTTAGACAAGGTCCAAAAAAAGAGTATCTAAGAGGTCCTTCACTATCAATCAAGCTCCAGCCCCTGTACCATCGCTGCAATGTTGCATTCTTGTGCTTGTTTTACAGACGAACTTGCTGCTCTCGTCCCCCTCGATGTAAATACACTCAACCAACCCTACAATCAGCTAAATCCCATCCATTCACTGTGAAGGTTTCCACGTGCCGGAGAACCTTCTACTCCAATAGCTTCTTTCCTCGAGCTGCCGGCCTTTGGAACTCTCTTCCTGCTCCGTTTTCCCGACTGTACCAACATGCAGAAATTTAAAACTAATGTGAACAAGCATCTCGCTGAACAACTCCCAATTTGGGATGACCCCTAAAACTTTCACCCTAATTCTCAGTAGCCCTTACGTCTACAGTGGCAACTTGCCTTGTTTGGGGTAAACTAATTTTTTTTTTAATTTTTAAATTTTAAGTGAAGATAAGTTACTCTTCTATCTACCTCAATAAGTTTATTTGTGTTTTAACTGACTTTTGAGCGATTATCAGGGGTTCAGGCTAGCCGTGCATTGCTTATCGACGCCATCTTCTTTTTCATTCTAACTGAACACTAGTGGACACTATGTTTGTTTTTACCAAAAAAAAATGCTTTAAAATAAGTTAAAACACAAACTTATCCTGGTAAGCAGAAGAGTAACTTATCTTGGCTTTGGTAACATTAATTTGTTGCACATTTGTTTTTTTCACCCCTGTTTTGTTCTGTTAACTACACTTGAAAATGCCCCCCCCCCCCAAAAAAAATAGTTAAATGCCCTAAAAAGTTAGAATGGTTCAAAAATGGTAATCATTTACGTTAAATGCGAAACTAATCCTCCATTTTAAATTCTAAAATAATAGGGTTTTTTTTTCGTGGTGTTCACACGTAATCGACTAAAAAAAGTAGAATCTCATTTTTAAGGGGGGGGGGTAAGGGTCCTCATATACTTTTAAATATAGATATAATTTCTTTTAAGTTTGACAAACTTCTTATGATTTTATAAACTCTTTATATTGTTTTTCTGGTTTTCCCTTGGCCATTTATTCCATTTTTGAAATTTTTACCTAAATTCGTCGCCGTTATAGTAAAAAAGAAGTTCTCAATTTTCTTCTAGATCCGAATTAAAAATAAAAGTAATATTATTGGTTTAAATTCCAACAGTAAACTAAACATTACATCAATGTCGATATATTTTGGAGGGAAAACGAAACAATATGGCATGCTACACCGTGTAGCCAAATTTTTGTCTTATCAAATGGGAGAGTTCAGTGAACTCTATGGACGTCACAGAATATCAATGTCACATCACAAGAGTTTGTAAAATAAGTAAGTATTGCTTAATTATTATTATTTTTATTTTTATTAAAACAGGATTTAAGTAAAAGTAAGTTGTTTGTGAGTAATTCCAAAACTCATTTCACTCTAATTATTTGGGGAAATGAAATAGGTATTTATCTATTTTTTTTTACATTAAACATTTATTTATTTAAATGATAATATTGGGGGGGGGGCGGTTAAACACATGCATATATAACTTAAATATTGATGACCGTAACGTGGGGGGGGGGGGGGCAAATCAAAAAGTGGGGGGCTTGAGCCCCCCCCCCCCCCCACTGCCCCCCCCCCGGTGCCGCCGTCCATGCTTATGCAGATTAGGACCCAATCGAACCCTACCGCTAATCTTAACTAACCGAAGCCAAGGCGATTTTAGCTTGGGTCCTAATTTGCATAATTACTAAAGATTCTTTTGTGTTGCAATGTTGTTTACACTACGGCAACCTTATTTTGATGTTTTGCGTGATTTGTGAACCTTATTTTTGATGCCTCGTTAAATATTGTGGTCGTTTTGTGCTGCCGTAGTTTCATACAGACATAAAAAACATGGCGAGGCACGTAATTTTATTATGTAGTTAGAATGATTTAAAAATCACGTAAGAACACTTTGTTTCTATTGTGTCTATGGAAACACAAACTAAACACGATTAGTGTTTGCTGCTAAGACGAAGCAAATTCTGCTTATATTTATTTATATAAAGAAACCAAACAACAACCAAAAGAAAAGCACTCCCTCCGCAAGATAAAAAAAAGCTGGCATACAAGGGCCGTAATTTTGACTTACATTTTTGCTTTAAAAATGACAGCTCACCTCCTTAATATATATTGCATCCCTCCATTTTAGATGGATCGATGAAGGGAGTCTCTTAAGTTAGATGGAGCTTTCTGTACACTTTCAGATCTCCAAAGAAGAGGTTATGCTTCTTGTCCGATGTCTCTAGGTTCAAACTCAGCTTCATTCTGACTTACTAATTCAGGTGCTCCTGCATCCTCGGAAGACTTCCTTGCACTGGTTGTCACCATGTCATCTGCGGTATCATTAACATCAGTCACACCCTCCTCTGAAATGGGATCGTCCTTTTAATGATCTGATCTGAATGTCTGCGTGCTACTCCTCTCTCTGTCTTCACCTCGAAATTGACATTACTCAAATGCCTCATGATGATGTCTTTCATCCACCATTTACCAGGGCCAAAATTCCTCACGAGGACTGGATCATTTATTGCATATTTTTGGAAAGGGGTCATGATCTTTGTACCATTCTCCATTTTGTAGTTGTAAGCTTGTCCGGCTGCAACAGGTAAAAATCTGTTCTTAATTTACGCTTAAACAGCAATTTAGTTGGAGAAATCCCAGTTGTCATGTGCAGAGTTATGTTAAAGTTTAAAAGGAATCTGTTGACTTTTGTTTCAAGGAATGTTTTTATGTATTTCTCCATCCTCTTCATTGTTTCCTTTAATGTACACACACTGCGCTCTGCCTGCCCATTGGAGGAGGGATGGTAAGGAGCCGTGAACAAGCAGCGGTAAACCATGTGTTGCAAAGATTCTCTTCAACTTCTCGATTGTGACTGTAGTAGTGGATGTCTTAATTATGCAAACCATTATCCTTTTGGAGTAGGCATCCACCACTATAAAGAACATGTGTCCAAATACTGGACCAGCATAGTCAATGTGAATCCTTTCCCAGGGCTGACTTGGATACTCACAACAATGAATAGAAGTTTTGTTTGGTTGTTTCTTATTTAGCACACAGATTTCACAACCCCTTGTGGTTTAATCTATATCTACATCCAGTTTTGACCCCCACACATAGCTTCTTGCTAACGCTTTCATTCTCACAATGCATACGTGAGTATTGTGTAGTTGCTGCCACACTTTTCCTTTCAACTTAGCAGGGATAACAATCTTGCTTCCCCACAGTAACACACCATCTTCACAGGTCAGTTCCTTCCATTTATTAAAACAGCACTTTAACTGCTCACTCTAACTGACATCATTCCAGCTATTCATTGTGAATTTGTATACCTGACTCAAGATCAGATCCTTCCAGCTTCCACTTTCACTGGAGCTTCCACAAGGTCCATCCTATATATTTCATTAGTAGACTTAGAGATGTTTTCTCTCCAGTTGAAGAAGACTCAGACAGTTTGTATTACCATTGATGGATCTAGCTCAATATTCTAGCTTGTAATTATAAGCAGACAATGACAGAGCTCAATGCTGTACCCGGTTATCTGCCATAGCTGGAATTGAGTTGTTCTCTGCAAATAGACCCAACAACGGTCTATGATGTTCATGGATCATAAAGCGTTGTTGGGTCTATGTTTCCCAAACAAATATTGATATAACCTCTTCACTGCAAAAATCAGAGCTAATACTTCCTTTTGAATATGTGCATAACTCTGTTCAGCATTCACTTCCAAACTGCGTCCTTCCTCATTAGACTGTGCAGTGGCTCAAATCGCGTGGACAAATTTGGTAAATGGCTATAATAATTCACTGTCCCAAGATAGGCTTTCAGTTCTGTAACATTCGTGGGCGTGGGGTTTTTTTTCTGGTAGAGGAGCTGTTTTCCTTACTAACTTTGAACCCTTGATAGGTTATTTTCTCAAGGAGGAATTCACACTTGCTTATCTTTAGTTTGAGCCCAGCTTTGTTCAGCTTATGGAATACTCTCTCTAGGTTCTTTAAGTTACTGTCATCATCGGGAGCTGAAGTTAGTATGTCATCCACTTTTGCCTTGCAGAAAGCAACATATTTCAACTGTTTGTCAATCTCTTGTTTTAAAATACATGTAGCACTGTGCACCCCTGAACTGTAACCTTGTGGGTTGGTAAAGACGCTATGTCAATAATTCAATAATTCTTGAGTACCCTCATCCAATTCCAGCTGCTTATAGGCATGACTTAAATCCAATTTGCTGAATTTTTCACCCCCTCTCAGTGTGGCAAATATATCTTTGGTTCAAGGAATCTGATAGCCGACACATGGACTGGTTGTATTGATTGTTTGCTCATGATCCCAACATATTTGGATTCCCCCATTGTTACTTTGAACAATGGACACTATGGGTTCATCCCACCTAGAGTATTCTACTTTTTTGTAAATGCCTTTATTTTCCAGGTAATCTAATTCCCTCTCAATTCCTTCCCTCAAACCATAAGGCACAGGCCTGGCTCGACAAAATTCGGGCTTAGTTTCCTGATCAATGGGTATATTCACCTGAATGTTCTTCAGGCATCCCATTTCTCCATTGTGAGTAATTTCTTTAATCTCAATGTCTTGTTAAACAGACAGTTCACTTTGCCTTCATGTGATACCTCTACAACTCAGGTCTCACTATCTCAGCAGTAGAGGGAATCAGTATTTCTGAGCTTTTCTCTTAATCCTGAATCAGACCCAGCTCTTTGAATTTTGTAGACTGATGACCAAACACAATGCTCCTGTAACTACTTCCATAACAACTTTTTTTGTGTGTATCTATAGTTCCACCATTACAGGTTGGAAATATTGTATAAATTCAATTTTTCTTTCCTTACCTTCTCTTCATCTAGACTTAACCTTTCCATAATAAACCTTTTTTCATCTGTCTGGTCTCCATCCACTAAATTCATAGTATAGCTCCTTTTTGTTATTTTTGAGAATCTACCCAGTTGCTTCCTGCATTTTCTGCGGGTATGCCCTGTAGCATTCACTCATATACATGTATCTGCTATGTGTAAGGTACCAGCACATCTGTAACACTCTTGTTTCAAGGGTAATTTTTGTATAGGGTTTTCATAATAGATAATTGTTTCCTGCATTAATTTGGAATATTTCCAGGGCGATTCAATTGATACTACTATTTCAATAGCTTGCTCCAAAGTTAGATCTCTTTCACTTAGTAGGTTGTCCTGGATTTCCATGTTCTTAATTCCAGAGACTAAATGGTCCTGTCTGTATTCACCAACCCTCTCTTCAAATTTGCAGTGATTGGAAATTTTCTTTAATGCAGCTACATAGTCACTTATAGATTCTTCCTCTCTTTTGTACCTCGTGTTGAACAAAAAATTTTCATGAATTAAATTAGGTGCTGATATTCACCTGCCTCTGCACCAGCTCAACAAATTCAACAAACGTTTTCCCTTCGGGTTGATTATCAGCTAAACCATACTGTTTTGTTAACCAATAACCGATAAGAAAATAGTCTTTTTTCACCTTCATTCTCAATAGCATAGATAGTACTTAAGTTAGTTTAATATGTAGTTATTACAATAATATTTTACCAAAATAAAAATTTTACTTTTTACAAAATTACTGAGGATATATTCTAGTAGTAAAAAAGCAGATAAATTTAATCTTTTGATGGAAAAAAAGGTTTACACGTTCAATGTAGTTATTCCATCATTCCATTTCAGTAAATTTATGCTGTTTTCTCTTTTATTTTATTTCTAAATGTTTCTATGCTATGCCTTCAAACACATTTATTCGGTGTATTTTTTTATAAACTTCGGCTCATTGCTGGTGTTGTGCTTCACTACTCCTCCATCACATCGTCTTCTACTACCTCGTCACCATTTATGTTTCAATTAGAATTGGAAACAAACTAAACACAGTTAGTGTTTCATGCTAAGACGAAGCAAATTCTGCTCACGTCCCGCCTTTATATAAATAAACCAAACAACGACCAAAACAAAAGCATTCCCTCCACAAGATAAAAAAGCTGGCATACAAGGGCAGTAATTTCGACTTAATCTTTCTGCTTTAAGTATGACAACTAACGTTATTGACTTAAGTATTCTGTATGACAACTAACGCTATTGACATATATTACAGTTTTTTATGGTAATTCACCGATATTCTAAGAGTTTTTGATTATTGGAGCCCATCACAATCCAAAAATTGATTATTTAAAAACTAATAAAACTTAATATTGTATTCTAGGATGTATTAGCTATGACTAATTTTATTTTTAACTCAACATAAAATATCGTTAAGAACTCGTAATATAAAAAATAATTCAACATAATTTTTGGCAGATAATGTTAACTTTTAGTGAATTCTAAGAAATCACTTTGCTGTAAAATAAAAATAAAAAGTTTGTATTTTCGATAAAATTGGGTTCAAAAGATCCCAGTTAAAGGTTCAAAATCTGTTATTTATCCCAGTTAAAGGTTCAAAATCTGTTATTTTCCCGCATAGTTGTTTTCTTTAGTTGTCTTTAATTAATAAGAGGTGACCCACATCGACTCAAATATTTTTGATTGCGATTTACAGAACAAACTAGAAAAGGGCTGAAGTAGTTGACGATTTAAAAGCCCCGAATACAAACTTAAAGGCAGATGAACATTTTTCTTTGCTCCTCAAAAAAATAAAGGTTAAAAAACTATGTCACAAAATAGAAAAGAAAAGGACTTTACACTTGTCACCGGTGTGTGGGGTTGACTGGCGAACAACATCTCTCAGTTCTTGGATAGAACTTAAAATGCAGAACATACTGATTTAAAATTCCTTTGTATGACATCAAATATCTCTTGCATAACTTCAATCTATTCAAAATGTGGGATTCCACGAAGTATGTAAATCAGATGGCTAGAATAAAGTATATAACAACCCTATGAAATACCTCTCAGACATTTAAGACTGCAAAAAAATCTTGTCATATTTTCATCTGAAAAATGTTGGAAGTCAGGGAAAATTTGATTCTAATTAAGATCTTTGAACCATTCATTTTCTCATAATTATGTAAATCAGTTGGTAAGTATTTTGTTTTTATTTCTTTATCTTAGGATGAGTCTAAAGTTTAGCATATTTGCTAGTGTGTGCCACATAACATGAGTGAATCGGTTTTAGCTGTGTAAGGTGTTCACTCTTGTTGGTCTCCTCATATTTTGTGCACTGACATTTAGGGAATTGTTTCACTTCACATATAACTTAAATATGACATGGATAAGTGTGCAAGGTCAATTTAGCATGAAACAGGGTTTAATGCCACATAATGATTTCGAATGAGGAACACTTATGGCGTATCATGCAAGCTCAGCATCTCAGTCTCAACGAATAGAAACAAATAAGAAAAGTCAAAGTCCAATATAGTTCATTATCATCCAGACCAGAGTTTATAGACATTTCTGTAAGTATTTAGTTTTAACATATATCTGCTTTTTATTTTAATTATGTATGTTTTTAATTAAATCTCTTCTTCATTCACAGGTAAAAGTAAGAAATGAAAATGGCTCAGGCACATATGGAATAGAATGATTTCCACTGCCTGGCAATAAATGTAATACAAAAAACTGAACTGAAGACAAACACAAAAGAAAACATTTTCGTTGTAAAGTGTGGCTCATAATTTTGAACAAACTTTAATTTTAAGAAAGATATGAATATACACTACAGGGAAAACCTATTCACAGCAAAATCCATTTTAAATACTGGAGAACATATGTACTTTCAAAATATACGAGCAAACTTATTCATTCACAACAAAATCCACTTTTAAGACACAATTATATACTGGAGAAAAAACGTATTTAAAAAATGTTACTCAGTTTTTTGTCAAAAAACTAATTTTTAATGATACATACAGAAGATTGCAAAAACTTTTTTATCATAAAATATTAAATAAAAAACAAAGCATGCAAAAACACATTGGAGAGAAACCTTATCGTTGTGAAGCATGCAGCTCATCATTTACAACAAAATCTGATTTGCAGGTACATGTGCGAATCCACACCGGAGAAAAGCCTTATACTTGTGATGTGTGTGGCTCATCATTTAAAGGAAGATCCCAGTTAAAGGTACATATGCGAATACACACTGGAGAGAAACCTTATTCTTGTCAAGTGTGTCAATCCTCATTCACTACAAAACAGAATTTAAAGAGGCATATCCAAGTCCACACTGGAGTAAAACCATATTCTTGCCAATTATGTGAAGTGTGCATCTTATCATTTACAACAAAGTCTGATTTAAAGAGGCACATACGAAGTCACACTGGGGAGAAACCTCATACTTGCGAAGTATGTGGATCATCATTTTCACAGAAGCCTTATTTACAGATACATATGCGAATACACACTGGAGAGAAACCTTATTCTTGCGAAGTTTGTGGTTCATCATTTACAGGAAAATCTAATTTAACTGTACACATGCGAATACATACCGACGAGAAACCTTATTCTTGTGAAATCTGTGACTCATCCTTTTCAAGAAAAGAGCATTTACAGAAACATATGCTAACTCACATCAGAGTTGATTCATCAGCATAGCCAGACATCAGGATACCTGAACTAAGGTCGAAACCCTAAACCACAAAAGAATAGAAATTAAATTTAAGAGAAAACATAAAAACTGACATGGTTTTAATAACATGGTTACATTCTGGCTCATACAATTAAAGTAACGTTTAACCTTTGACTAGTTATGTTACTGCAGTCAACAAAACCTAGCTGGATCGTGCACCAGTCCAGCTAAATGCTTTTCCTAGAATTCAGCAAAGAGAACAAGAAAATAAAACTATGACATACCTAAATAGTACGTTGAGGAGAGTATATATTATGAAGAAATGAAGTGTTAACCCCCAGCCAGTGCTCATTTAATCTATAAAAGATGCAACTTTATTTTTGTGAAGTTTGCATCTTATCATTTTTTTACTGCCCAATGCAAAATAGACCGAAAAACTTTATTCTTGTAATTCTCCTGTTTGTATTCTCAATATTTTACAGAACCTTTTATTTAGCCTTTAAATAATAACTGTTTTTCGAAAAGAACTAAAAAAGCTCTGAAATTGGGATTTCTTCTCTTGAAGGTTTTTTATTGTGATAATTTTATCTAAAGGTACACATGTAAAAACACTGCTAAGTTTTCTCAGCATGTAAATCTTTTATATAAAGGGCAGTTGTCTGCATGTATGTGTATTTAAGCTAATGTGTATATTAAGCTAAAAGTCTAAAACTACAAAACAAACACCCACCAACTTGGTGTTTTCTTAATCGGCATCGCCCCAGTTGAATAATATCAAATTTAGAAAAATTATTGATTCTTTAACACTAAAAGACTTGTATCATTTTTCTAACTACAGTACTGTGTTACATGAATTATAACAGAATTTATTGGCCAAATTGATACCATTGCAGATCATGGACTGGATTATGCGGTGCAAGTCCATAACTCTGCCACCATGAAAAAAATTAAGAAAAATGCTTTTTAATGTATGTACGAGCGACAGAGAGCATATATCGTACACCACAAAGTCAAGTAAATTGATCAAGTCGGTTTGTTTTTTTACAAAAGAAAATCAAATTTTGTGGGTGACGATGTTAGAAATTATGGTTTTGGAGTTTTCTCCCTTGTCTTTCCAAAATGATGATCGTCGTTTACACATAAAATTTGATTTTCTTTTGTAAAAGAAAATATTTACTTAATTTACGTGATTTTTTGTGTTCGATATATGCTGTCTGTCACGGATACATACATCATAAAGCTTTTCATAAATTTTTGTTCATGTCGGTCGAGTTATGAACTTGCACAGATTATGTTTTGTAAGCATGTTATTGTGTACCCAAGTGAACGATTCAACTATTCAGATCTGTTATTCTTTAAAATCACAAATTCTATAGGGAATTGGGGGGGGGGAGGTCGACCTATCAATTTCCTTTGATTCTCAGGTAAAAATAGACAAACATATACTGGAGAAATTGCTTCTATATTTTGATTGAATGCTAATTGTCATTTTTTTAACAACCCATGAAACACATTTTCATTATTTATTGTTCATGTATATATTATGACACATGTAAATATACATGAGACACGATTTCAGTTATAATTCTTATTCTTTGCTTATCTATTTCGATAATGAAATTTAAAAATTTACCTGTTTTCAATGTGACAACAAACTAATTTCTATATTTTGATTTACATGAGGTTTGAATAAAAGAACATGAATTGAAGCACCTTATTTTTTATGTTACCATTTCTTTTTATGACAAGCAAATTAAGACGATACAAATTTAATTATAAATCTTATGAATGCTAATAATTTCTCAGTTGCATAATTTACACTTAAACTTGTGGCCACACACTATATGTAAAGCTTATATTGTGTATGATCAATTTCAGGAAATAATAATCTTCCAACAAAATCAGTATGAATATAACAGTTTATAAGGAATATGTTCCTCAAGGTGAGCATGTGTTATTTTTTCATTGGCTATTATTTGGTTGGTGAATGAAATTATGAACAAATTTTCATTTAAATGATTAGCTATTAATAAAAATCTACATGTATTTATGTTAATGATAATTTTTTACAAAATACTATTTGGTAAATTCCTATTTCAGTCACGTAATTATTTAGAGTGAAACCGGTTTCAGCATTGTTTCAACATTATTACCAAATAACTTATTTTTAGTATGCCGCATAATTATGTTGACACGCCGGTTCTTGTTAGATCAGCTAAATTAGGGATGTTGATCCTGGCCAGTACTCGATTGGTAACCACGGGTGACCAGGCGCTGTATGTGGGAGTACAACCAAACCTCTCTACAAAAAAACAGCTTTGAAGATAACTTTAGCAAGTATTAGGTCGTTACAAAAATAATGACTGCCTGAAGTTCTGGGTTCTAAAAAGTAATTTTAACAGAATTTGTAGTTTATTTATGGTAGATTTTAATATATATAATAATTAATGTGTTCTCGATAATAATTTGTAACTATTTTTCAGATAGCAGGTATTTTTGAAGCAGTGAAGACCCAATGATGAGCATGCCAAAACATGACTTTCTCTTTCTTATGTTGAATGAGTTCAAACTTGGGCAGAATGCCCCTGAAACTTCTGCAAATATCAATAGAGCATGTGGAGATCGATCCACAAGCAATCAGACAGTACCAAGGTGGTTCGAGAAATTCTGTAGCGGAGATAAGAGCCTTGAAAATGAAGAAGGAAGAGGACGGCTATGTAATCTTGACAATGAACAATTGCAAGCACTTGTTGAGCAAAATCCACATCAAAGAAATGTCTGAGACACTTGCTGTCAGCACTGCAGCAGTTTCACGTTATTTACAGAGTATTGGAAAGGTGAAAAAAATTTCATGAATAAATGTATGTTTCTGAAATCAGCCATTATTTTTCTAACGACCTAATTACTGCTAATTAACACGTGTTCACAAAACATACCCCCTCCTGGTGGGTGGCAGTTCTGTTCTTAAACATGTGATGAAGGTGTCTGGAAAGCGTATGCAATTGTTTTTTTTGTTTTTGTTTTTCCTGAGTTTTAGTTATAAACCATCTTTAGAATATATAAAACAAAAAAGAAACATTAAATTCTCTAAGTTATAGAAATTTAATTGTATATGTGAAAAACAGAAATGAAATCTAGACCCCAAAAAGTATAGTTCCCATTTTTATAAACAAGTCGAAAAAGAGGCTAATTTCAGAAGAACTATTAGTCAATTTAAGAAGAAAATGATCAATCAGTTATCATACATTTATAGCTCGTCGTTTCTTTCTCAACTTGTTTATGAAAATAGCGACTATATTTTCCTGGCTTAGTTTTAATTTCAAAGTTTTATGTTTACGATGAAATGTGTTATAACTGAAATCCACTTTACTCTAAATAATTAACGTGACTGAAATAGGAATTTATCTACTATATTATATTTTACTTAGATTTTTATAATATATATTTTTTTTAAATTAATGTATTTATTCTGAAAAAATGTTGATATAAACA
>OY744525.1:101007127-101009627 GCA_963556195.1 Sepiola atlantica | reverse complement strand
TATACACCCCCGCCCCCAACATTTCAGCCACATTAGTCCAAAACTCCATTAACAACACCTGGTCCCAAATCTGTCTGACACGTAACTTCCCCAAAAAATACAAAATCAACTTCACCACCAAAAATAGCAGACTTCCCACCTTCTACCACCTCATTAAAACACACAAGACCAACACACACACACAAATTAGACCTATAGTCTCTAGTATTGAAGGACCACTCTATAAAATCTCTTGGCTTCTCTCTCAACTACTCAAACCACTACTCTCCACCTTCCCCGCACATGTCAGCAGCTCCGACCAAGTAATTAGCAGACTACACTCACTCCAACACCAACAACTACAAACTAACAACTATATATTTAGCCTAGACGTAATCTCCCTCTACACCTCAATACCCGCACACCCAGCCATAGACCTCATCACCGACCACATATCTTCCTCTGACAACCTAGAGCTCTTCGGACTAACACCTACTGACATTCACAATCTCTTATACATCATCATCGACAACACATACTTTACCTTTCAGCAGCACACTTTCAAACAAATCTCCGGCCTCCCCATGGGTCTTAGCCTTTCCGGTCTCTTAGCCATCACCTACATGAACCGGTTAGAACAACGAGCACTTAACTCCTGCCTCTCCTATATATTCTTCTCCAGATATATAGATGACATTCTAATCCTTACATCCTCTCAAGACGAAGCCACACAAATATTCAACACATTCAACAACACCGACCCCCACATACAATTCACCATAGAACACCCAAACGAGTCCGGCTCACTCTCTCTCCTTGATTTCAACCTTAACATCACCGAAGATGGCTCTATACACACTAACTTCTATAGGAAACCTGCCTGCAAAAACCTTTTCATACACTATAAGTCTGCCCTGCCCACAAAAGCCAAATTAAGTTATGCCCATAATGAAATTACCCGAATACAAAATAAATGCTCTTCTGCTGCTGACAAAATATCACACACTAAAAACTTCCACCAAACCCTCCAAAATAATGGCTACCCCGCCCCCACCATAGCCCACCTAAATAAGCCCAAAACACGTAGACACCGCACCCTCGCTAACACATGCTTCTTAAAACTCCCTTTCTTCAGCGATAAGATCACCACCTCCATCCGCAAGGCAATACATAAGGAAAACCTTAACATACAACTAACACATACTGGCACCTCCTTACGCCAACATCTATCTAATAAACACACTAACCACACACCCGAACCCTGCTCCCTGGCCAATTGCCCTATCTCCAACACAGGTCTGTGCCTTCGCACTAACTGTGTTTACAAACTACAGTGTAATAAATGCAAAAAATTTTACATCGGCAACACTACAAGACCGCTACACTTGCGCATAAAGGAGCACTTGAATACCCGTATATCCTCTTTCCACAAACACATAGAGATTTGCTCAAACACTCAGCGCGATATTCACGTCTCCATCTTAGCGTCTGTCAGAAACATCGGTGACCTTAGAATCACAGAATCAATCCTCATCTCCAGATTAAACCCCTCACTCAATCAACGTCACGAGCTCTACTCACCTTTCATTCTATAATATCTACCCCCCATCCACCAACCAACCCCCATATCTAACACTTAACAGAGTCCGTTTCCACCACTTCACTCATTACTCACCTCCCATAATAAACTCACCATACACCCAAACAATCAAACAGGCCCCTCCCCATATGAACTTCCATCCTTACACACTTTCAACCACAAACCAAAAACCATATTCAGCATACTCGTCTAACCCACCAAAATAAGTCACTCCATAACCTAGCATTATTAATTAATAAATCCAAACACATATAGAATGTATACAAATAACATGCAAATATTAAATAAATAATTCATAAAATAAATTAAACAAGTAAATAATAATAATAAAAAATAAATAAATAAATAAATAAAAAATAAAAAAAAAACATTACAAAAAAAACAAACAAACAAATATGTAAAGAAATTGATGAATATATATAGATAAACAATTAAACAAACAATAATACATAGATATGTATATATATATGTATATATGCATTATGTGTATATATGTTGTATATATATACTAATATTGTTATACAGATCTCCACCAAAAAAAAAAAAAAAAAAATTAAAAAAAAAAAAAATTAAAAAATTAATTATAAAAAAAAATATTTAAAAAAATCCAGAGTTACTCCCCTTTATCTTATAATAAATATATCAAGTTAATAAGTTAATTCGTTAATCTAATTTGACGAAACTCACAATTAGTAATTAATAACACTTCTTTAATAGATGATAATCGAAATCGATAAGTAGATAGATCTAGAATATTTAAAATATGAGACTAATTACTTTAATTTATATTAAAATTCTTAAATTACGATAGAAAGATAAACAAAATAAAAATACGAAGATAAAACAAAGTAAATATTCAAATATAAAAAATAAAAATAAAATAAAAAAATGATATATATATATTATCAAAACTAACAGTTT